>CM055957.1:37249961-37270444 GCA_029490685.1 Schizonepeta tenuifolia | reverse complement strand
CATTTTTTGTCTATTTGACATATTGCTAGAGTTATTATACCTCAACAAATAAAAGCATCAAATTGAATTACAGAAAAAAAAAAAAAAAAAAAAAAAAAAAAAAAAAAACCTCTTTTGCATATTTGGGATAAAAGTGTGATAGAATGATTGAATATGAAAGTGAAAACGTAAACAGTACATGGATCCATATTGCGACTGCAAACTTTAACGTAATAATTTGAAATTCCACTTCAAAAATGTTTGAGGGTATATATAGAAAGGAAGAAAGAGAAAAACTTCATAATTACAACTAGAAGGATTAATTGGAGGACAGACGTTAATCATATCGTAATAAATAAGTACACAAACAAATGCCGTAATTGACTTTGCTTTTCTTTTCTTTCGAATAAATAATCGTTTTTCACTTAATAAATTAACAAATAACGTGGTCGGACAAGAAAGCTTACTATTGGACTCGATGTTCAAATGGAAATATTTCAGAGTATATTTAGGTTAATTAATTTTTTTTAAAGTAAAGTTTATTTTGTAATAGAAATTTAATGTGACGACAGTTACTAAGTGACTGATTTCTATTACAAATATAGACTGATTATAAATTTTAAATAAATTCCATATGTAATACAAACCGGTTTAATGAATCTTTTTACTGTCTTTTCCTTTTTATTTTTTAATTCTTGGGAATTCGCAGCCGCTACTTTTGGTGTGGACTGGATAAATCCCCATCCTAATGCAGTAGTCTTTTTTCTTTCATTTGAAAAGTAAGATAATATTCTTATTCAAAAGTACCAGAAGTACTCAAAATGACGAAGGAACATACATTATATAACACAGACACACGAAAGAGACGATGGAAGAGAAAAAACTAAACTTTAATAGGGAGAGGGTATAAGCTTCAATTATGAATAGATACACAAAAAGATGATGGATAGTGTGATTTCAACCATTTCCAAGAGCAAAACTTGATACCCTTCACAATTTTCTCGGTGAGAGTTGAGTTTTTAAAGATCTTTTCAGTTATCGTCTTCCAAATTCTTCACAAAATACATTGTCAAATGAGACCTAAGATTTTCTTTTAAAACTCATAAAATCCTCGAAATGATCATTCAAATCTGCTGCATAAATTTAATTGCGATCAAATCAATCACATACCTTACGCCAAAGGAGAAGTCCGTAACCTCAGAGTAAGTAGATAGTAAGTGGCACGACGCGATTCGATTTGAGGCTGACACATAATCGCAATCAACATTTGAAACCGATCGAGGAGCCAATTGCTAATTAAGATCAATTTAATTACATTTGAAACTCAAAGCTCGCTCGGTGACTCATTTAGCACTATTTAACTTTTCGAGGGAGTACACAAATTAATCAATGTTGGATTCCAATTTCAATGTTACAAAAATCAACATATTAGGATCTTTGTTTTTTAATATTATAATGATGAAATTCAGGTTTGATTGGCGGTCTGGTGATTTTATTAATTATTATTTCGTTCTTTATAGTTTGCAATCCAGGTGTTCATATAATTGAAGATAATTCGATCTAGAGGCTACTTAAGTCTATACCGACATATATAAGTATGTTACCAAAACAAGATAATATCAAGTCAGTTAGAAATATATTAAAACAAATTACGTATATATAGTTGTATTAAAATTTTGGGTTAGACCATTCTATGTACTAAAGGGGCGGACACGATGTTTCTCTTTATAATAAAAAAAGAAGAAGGGAAGGAGCATCAGCATCCATGAAGATAGTTTATGAAAAGATTCTCTGCAGTGAGACACCAATTATCATATGAATATCCACAAGGACAGCTTAATTAATGGGGGGGAGATATGATATTAATTAGATTAAGAGTACAAGTTTTCATTATAATGTCCACTTAGATTAATTAATTAATTATAATGCTGCACAGCTCATCATATGTAAGCCAGTTTAAGAAAGATTTTGGACAGCTTTGTTGATTTTAACTGGATCGTTTAACATGTTATACATTTGTAATTACTGAATTAAGAAACTGCACAATTCAGATTTGGGTCCCCCAGGCATACACACACACTAGCTATAATTATTGACAAATTAAACTTTGGGTGCAACCAATCGTATCGTAGGATTTATGGTAAATTAAATATAGAGGATTATGGTAATTAGAGGGATTAGGAGTAATCAGAAAATAATTTATGAGTAATTAGGACTTTTTAATCATAAGAACAATTTTATTAATTCTAAATTCCTAATTAAAATCCATTCTAGTCAATTATTAGTCCATAACTAATATTACTTGAAAAATTAAAAATTAGAAAAAAACGTGATGCATCGTGCACCGTACACACTGGACTGCTTCAGAATTATTTACATATGGTTAATACACTCCTGTGTGGTGCCCCTTAATCACAAATAATTAGGGATATTTATTAAGGGATAATTATAAATAATATTTATTGGAATGGAGGGAGTATCATTTTGTGTAATTACTTTGGTTTTAAAGTTTTCGTTGGAAAATGATGGATAAAAAAATACGAGAAAATATTATTATTTCCAAACTTTACTAGATTGGATAAGAAAATTACTATCGCATGATCCCACCCTCTCTACATTTTTATGTCTTTTGTCTTCCTATGAAAAATATTATCACACCCCTCCACCATGTTAATATTTTTTACGATTTGAGAGAAAAGGATGCAAGTGGGGCTGTCTGGGAAGATTATCTATCCTATCCGAAAAAAATTAACTATTATAAAAGTGTAAAAAAAAATGGAAAAAAAAAGATGAAAATATTTATTTTACATCTTTTTTCATGTAGGTAAACACAACCTTCAAAAAAAAAACTATAGATGCACATGCCACGGTTTATTTCTTCTTACTACATACATCTTAGTATACGTAAACTGTATATTTATTAATATTATCATATCCAGAGTTCTATTTACTTTAGCCAACTTATAAATTCTCAAAGTATACAATTCACTTAAAATATTCACATATTAAGCTTTATTTACACTTTGTCTAATGTAGATTATATGAACAAGTGTCCCATCCCATAAGCAATTAATCACTTGATAATTGATATATTCTGTTGTAGATCTTAAGACTCTGTACATGAAAAAAGAAAAGAAAGCTTAACTACTCAAGCGTATAAATAAATATAATTTTACTATGAAATTTATAAATAACGGCTGCGTTCCCATAATATAAAAGAAAAACATAATGCTCCTATTGAAGATATATGTTATAGTTATAATGCGGATAAGACTGAATGTCTTAAGTTGAAATTCCACCCGCACCTTATAAGTCGACCTTTATGGCTTTTCGGCCTGAGAGTGGAGTGTATATGGATTACCATTTTTATGAAAATAAAGATAAAAACCCAGTGTCTTCCTGGGGTATCTAAGCAGTGTAACTTCAGTTTATAAGCAAGGAAATTTTGAATACACCACAGCTTCCCCACATTCCTCCAAAAAACAAAATCTAGTGACCCGGAAAATTTTCAAAAATCATGTATTATATAATTTATAAGCAATCCCCAGTATTTCAGAAATCATGTATAATAATTTAAAAGTAATCCCTAAGAGCATTCACAACAGTAGGCTCCGAAGCCCTAGGGTTATGGGTATTTTGGTGGGGTCCCAATGATTGATAGCCCAGGGGTGAAATTTTCACTATGGTGAAGCCCGACCCTTAGGGCTATCCAATGATTGATTTTGTATTTAATTTTGCTTTTTAATTTTAATTTTTTTTTGCAATATACAACAAATTAATTATCTAAATGTATAGAATTAAAACTCGAACAATTTTATTGATTTTAAAAAACTGATACGAAAAATACAATAATATTGAAAACAAAGCTAGAGCTAGTTGAGCGGACCGAAACGCGTCCAAATTTCTTCAATCAAATCATCCGCAAGACACTCGTGGGCCGTTGCATCTTGAACGCGAGCTCGTCTCTCAATATATTTTTCGAATTCACGCGTTCCACCCATGATTACTGGTGCCGTATTAACCTCCTTGTCGCCCCTTACGCTCGCTTCCGGAATAAATTGACTTGCTTGGTGTCCCTCATCTTCGATGATCATGTTATGCAATATGATGCAAGCGTACATGATGTCGCTTAAGTTTCTCGAAAATGCAACCGAGCAGGGCCCTTTATAATTGCCCAACGAGCTTGGAGGACACCGAAAGCCCTTTCAACATCCTTTCGTGCAACTTCTTGCATCTGAGCAAATCGGCATCTCTTTGGATCAGTTGGAGCTCATACTGTCTTCACGAATGCAGCCCACTTCGGATAGATGCCGTCGGCGAGATAGTATCCCATTGAATGCTCGCGGCCATTTGCGACGAAGGTGACTGGCGGGGCTCTCCCATGGAGAATGTCGGCGAAGACGTCGGATTGATTGAGTACATTGACGTCGTTGTTGCTGCCGGCGACACCGAAAAAGGCATGCCAAATACACAAGTCTTGTGAGGCGACTGCTTCAAGGATGATAGTAGGATAACCCTTTCGTCCGGTTGTGTACGAACCTCGCCATTTTGTTGGGCAATTCTTCCATGCCCAGTGCATGCAGTTGATGCTTCCGAGCATACCAGGAAAGCCATGACTTGCCTCGTGCATTGCTACGAGTCTGACGACGCCAGCGCTGTTTGGCCTCCGCAGATATACGTCACCGAACGCATCTGTGATTACCTTGCAAAAATTCTTGAGGCATAGTGTGCCCGTTGTCGGTCCAACGTGCAGATATTCGTCCTACTGATCGACCGATCCACCGTTGGCGAGTTGCCTCAAAGCAACAGTGCATTTGATCCATGGGTGAAGCCCCAGTCTTCCAGTTGCAGAAAATGGGAGGAGGTGACGCGTGTCCCTCCTCCCCATCAAAACAACCGCCTCGCCCCCGGGCTTCACAGCTCCAGGGCGCCATCCCGCCGCGCCCAGCCCGTCGCTGCTCCAACACCAACGCCCTCGTCGCGGGCGGGCGTTTTTCCTCCTCGCCCGGGCCACGCCCTCCGCGTTGTGAATGCTCTAAGAGCATCCACATCGGTGGGCTAGACGGCCGGCTTGAGCCGACATTTTCGATGAGCCCATCAATAATGAGTCATTGGGGCATCGAGTCCGACTCATCCGCCCAAATTGTCCGACGTGTGTATTACACGCGTCATATTATAAAAAAATTGAAATTTGAAATATGCAACGGCTCCCTTCTCGCCAGCGCCGCCACCAACACCTACTCCGGCCACCGCAACGGGTCGCCAGCATCGGCAATGACTATTTTTTTATTCTTCTAATCTCTGATAAACACACCCCATTTTTACATCGTTTCTACATCATTTCTACACAATTTCTTTCTCATTTCCTACACCAATTTCCTCTCTCAAATGGCCGGCAAAATGATGATTACTACTCGTCAAATTGGGATGGCTACATCCCTTCATACACATCGGGCCTCGAGCAAATTAACTTGAACGAGGTCGGCGGCGACGGGGGAATCGACACCGGCGAAAGGGAAGGCAAAGGCGAAGAGGGGAAAGGCGGTCAAGGGCAAGGCAGTGGCGGCGATGGGGGACGACTCGAAAGAACGATAGAATCGTCATAACTACACAATCGAAGAAACAGACCTCTTTTGTCTTATTTGGGTGGAGGACATGAATGACGCCATCCGTGGTGTCGATCAAAAGGAGGAGGCATACTGGGGGAGGGTGCTAGAACGGATCAACGCAGTGGTGCCCTACCCTTTCATGTTTCGACAAGTGAAAAGTCATTGGCAACTGGTTAGCACTGAGGTGAAATTGTGGGAAGCTGCTTGGGTGGAAACTCACGTGAATTGGCCAAGCGGCTTCAACGATGACATGATGTGAATGAGTCAAATGGATGAGCCTCACCAATGTCATAACTGGCTCATCCGTGAGCCATCAGCATGGTTGAGCCTCTAACGGATGTGGGTGGTCTAATACTGAGAGAAATCGGAAATCAACAAACTTAAAAATCCATAATTAAAAGAAAAAAATTAATAATTTCTATTTCTTGTTGTTTGTAACTAGTTATGCGCTTGTCAACCTAAGTTGGTGGAACAAAACCGAGTGTGGTTTGGCCACCTGTCAGTGATCTATAGCTATGCAGCATCATATGTATTTTTTAAATAGTTGAACCAATCACAAAACTTATGAAATTTCATTGTACGAGGAAACCACTGCCTCAACTTTCTCGAGTAGTACCACCAATATATATATAGTATGATATGATAATGCAAACAAGCTCTCTTCCACTCGCCAACCATTTCTTTATCTCCCAACTTTCTAAATTAAGCTTATTAATCCCTTGGAGCTGCTCCGTGGCCTACGTTACCACTACTTTAATTACACCATAATTGGCTAGTTTTAATAATGGCCAAAACCACCCCCACATTTTTGGCGAATTAATTTAATTAATTAATTAAGCAGCTCCATGTTTTCGAACAGTGGTTTTGCAAACCGCTTTTCCCCACACCTTACAAAACCATTTTCCTTTTCTTCCAAAATAGAACTCTCTCTTTCGTTACCCCTCACCACGCCAAGCTCAAATTAGTAAGTCCTATATATTTCAGTTTCTCTCTCTCCCCCCTCTTTCTCTCTCTCTTGTTGATTTTTCCCTCTCTTTTCTCTACTCAGTGTTTGTTTGCTTAATGCTATTTACTGTGCTCAAATGTTATTGAGTCGTCGGGGAAATCAACGATCGATTTCTTCGAATCCTCTTCATTCTCGCCGCCTTCCCGATCTAGGCTCGTCCTAGGCTTAGATCAATCGATCAACCTTCGATTCAGAACGTTGAGATTAGCAAAGTCTGTAAAAACCCTAATTTTATTTTTGGTTGCAGAAAGAAAGAAAAAATGGGGAGAGGGAAGATTGTGATTCGTAGAATCGATAATTCAACTAGCCGGCAAGTGACTTTCTCAAAGAGAAGGAATGGATTGCTTAAGAAAGCAAAAGAATTATCAGTCCTTTGTGATGCTGAAATTGGATTGATTATCTTCTCCAGCACCGGAAAGCTCCATGATTTTGCAAGTACCAGGTTTTTTAATTATTCTATGTTTTTACTATCTATCTATATATTAACAGCATAGTTTAATTTATTTATTTTTACATTTCTTAATTTTTTTAATTATATTATATACATTAATTTTGTGTGTTCCGAAACCATTTTATAGCATAATATAAAGAATGCATCAGAGGTTTGTTTTTAGTAGTTGCGCCTTTTTATGATGGTGTAACTGATGGTGCGAGCTGAGCGTGTTTGTTCGATGCAATGTGTATTCATGTTACTGTGTGCACCTGCAAATCAAGAAAACTGAATCTTTGGATCGATGTATTTACAATTTTACATATAATATTTAATTGTATACATTTTCTTTTCTTTTTATGTGAGATAAAGTTCACTGCAGGTTAATTAATTATAATAATAATTCATCCAAAGCCTTATCAGATATAAATAAATTAAAACTGTTTTTATTTTATAAAAGTTAATGTTTCTCCTGAGAGATCGATCTGATTCAAGGATCATGCATGCAGATAATAATAACCGCATTAATTGCCAAGTTTATTCTTTCCCATTTAACTACATATTTAGTAGGAGTAACATGTTTTATTAACTAATTAAGGAATCTATGAACTACCTAGCTAGGACTAGTGATGTTCAGTACATATATTGTATATATCCTTAAACACAAAATTTGATGAAGAAAAATTGATAATTTGGTCTGGCTATATCACGTTAGTTAGTAGCAGTTTAAATTAAGCATTTTATTCCAAATTAGTTCATACTATATTGTGGTATGGGTTACAATGTTTCATTGAGAAAAACTTTCAACCTCAAAGCGGGTAAAATATTGTGGCACAAGACCCAAACCTTATTATATATATACTTGTACTATTGTTACAAGATTAATTATTTGATATATCATTTATTCCAAATTTTTTGTTTCTCATTTATGTACCACACTTTCAGTTTTTTTTTACGTTTCTAATTTCATTTTTTTTTTCTTTATTTCAATTTTTCATGTTCATTTAAATTCTTACATATGAACATATATACACACACACACACACACTAATTTAGATATTGATTACATAAACTGTCACGATTAATATGTTGATCGGTTTGTTTAACGTTCGAGCAGCATGAATCTATAATTGAAAGATACAACAAAGTTAAGGAGGAGCATTACCATCTGATGAATCCTGCTTCAGAGATCAAGGTATTTTTAAATTCACCAATTATTTTTCTATCTGATCTAATTGTGGACGTGGCAATATTGTTACCAAACATATTGAAATGTGTAATTTCAATTTACTAATTTCTATAATATTATTTCTTTTAGAATGATCATCTAATCGAGGATTAATTAATCATCTCCCTCCAAAACATAAATTCTCAGGAAAAGAAAAGTCAGTTTATATCTAAAAAAAAGTCTTAAGGTGTGTGTTTACTTTGATTGTAAATTTATCATTGAAAAATGAGGAAAAAGAAAACGTATGAAAAATATTATAATTTCCATATTTTTTATTTTTATTTTCTATCACATGTTGTTTACTAGGATTGAAAATAAAATTATCACATATCCCCCACCCCGCACTCCATTTTTATGCCTTTTGTTCCGTTGAAAAATATTATCACACTTATCCCCATGTTAATATTTTCAACAATTGGAATGAAAATGATGGTAAAGGGACTGTATTTGGAAGATTATACATCTTGCCGGTTTACCTTACACTAAACTGTTTTGTGATAGAGAAGAATTAGCTAGTCCAATAATTAAAGATATTGATAATCAAAGATTTTACCACGATGATTGTATACAGCAAAATACTGTTTATCTATGCCGTGTTATTTAATTTGTAGATGCATGTGAAGTTGCATTAAATTATCTACTCATTAAATTTCACTTTGTCTAGGTCCTTTAATTAATTTCATAGCATTTGTAAATTCTGCGAAAAAATTCTTAAATACCTTAGGGTCAAAATGAAAATTTTAATCCTTTCAAATGAAAACAATTTCCCCCCATCGTATCGATAAAATATACTTCCTCCGTCCCGCCGAATACGGCCTAGTTCATATGGGCACGGAGACTAAGAAAAAAGGTATTGAATATAAGAAGTGTTTAGTATTGTGTGAATGCAAAATTTTATAATACTAATAAAGTTATAGATGAGATGATTGAATGTGTAGTGAAAGTAGGTTAGTGGAGTTTAGATGAGATAGTGGGCCATGTATAAACTAATTGTTTCCTTTAAAGGAAACAAGCCAAGTATAATGGGACGTCCCAAAATAAAAAACAGTCGGTATTCGGTGGGACGGAGGAAGTACAATTATAATTCTTGAGAAACCCATTATTCCCGCCGTACTGTATAGTAGGGGGTGACTCGGCTTTTAAAGGATAGAGGCAACAATTACAAATTAAAATCTGTAATCAAATTAGCTCATAAATTGAGTTCAATCTCGCCTGTGTGTGCGGTGTAATATTTTCTCCTTATTTGGTAGTGTAATCTGTACCTTGTATGATAGTGTAGTGGTTCTACCTTTGTGTGGTGTAGTGATTTATTTGATAGTATCATATATATTTCATGTAATGACCTTAAAAATACAAATTAAAAGGCTGATATAAATAGATTGTAGTTAGAAAACTAGATTGAGAAGAGATTAGTCAAATAAACAACAAATTAGCGCCACAAATAAATAAATTAAAATGTGATCTATTAATTAAACCACAGAAGCTGATACTTTCAAGTTTTACTTTGATGTAGAAATAATTAGGTCTAAATTTGATAAGCTTTAACTGCAGGAAAAATATTTTACAAGAGTAAATTTGTTTGAAGAAAGGAAGATATGACTATAATTTTGAGATGAGATGAGTAGTTGTCTACTGTGACTCTATGTCATAATGAGTTATTTTTTTACTAAAATTTTCCATTAAGACATTAAGCTTCATTATTAATCATGGACATCTAATATAGTGAACTTTTTCCGCGTAAAGAGAACATTAGGGTTTAATTAATTAACCTCATTGTTGTTCCAAATTAATCTAACATATATACTTCTAGAGGCAATGTGGCCGGCAAAATTCGTTCTCATCGATCTAGGGCAACACATAAACCTCCTCCTCGAATTTGAATCCTTCCATGATGTGCAAAGCAAGGCTTTTTGCGGCTCTTGACATAAGTAAAGGGCGTTTACATTTCCTCCCCATTTGCCTTCTCAAAGATGATTTCAGATGTAGGTTCTTCAATTGGGAAAAAAAGGTTGTGTTTTCGATATGATATAAAGAATGGGCAAGGTAAAGGGAGGGTGATGTGGTGTGCGTTTAATTAAGATTCGGTCCAAAATTTATCTTACAACCCAAATAATAATTTATTATTGTTTTCAAATCGCAGTCCGCAGGTAAAACGTCCTGAAATCGAACTGAGGCCTAAGTTATTGTGCTGAAAAAGCCTCTAGCTCTATACAACTTAAGATTGAATGTTCTATTGCATCCGTTAGATTAATGACACATATAAATTTGGATATATTTATATATCCTATTTGAATAGAATAAATCCTAATACTTCATATATAAATTAACAGATTGCCACATGTCAGTCATCCAATATAAGCAATAGAAAATGTCACACATTTAGGTAATAGAAAATCTCAGACACAAGTTTGGTGTATTCTGAAATTGACTTAAAATTAAAATTACCCCCAAATAGAAACCTAGGTGGCAGGATTACGTGTCCAACTGAAGTGAAGTTCATAACAACGTCGTTTTGGCTTATGAACTTGCCACCTCATTTTTTATTTGACACTTGAGCTGCCACAAAGGTTTTGATTTGCGAATAATTTCAATGTAGGGGAAATTTACACTGAAGTTGATATATTTACGGACTAATTTATGAATTTATTGTATATTTTCCAGAAAATCCTAGAATACATTATCCTGTCATACTTTATGTTATTTTCTTTTAATTTTCGTTTTACCAAACTTTAAAAATAAAAAAAAAAATAAAAATAAAGAGAGAACTTAATTGAAGAAGAAATACGTTCCATTTTTCCTAATCTCACTTTAAAAATTTGCACTTTCTTTAAGTAAATTTATAGGTATATTTTTAAGGTGGGTGAGTCTTCATTGAATTTAATTCGTCACTTGGTAGCCACTCCTTAATTATGCTAGGAAGTCCACCTTCACACACTTTGCTTTGGTTTCTTGTTGCATGTATTAGGAGAAATCTCGAATTCGATCAATCTTCACTGCTCGTTAACCTTGTATGTAAATGAACCATGGTCAGTCTAATCATCGAGCAGAAATTAAGTCTTTAACATCTTCAGGGTTAAGAGAGAGAGAGAGAGAGAGAGAGAGAGAGAGGAGAGGCTGCGGCTGCTCTTCAACGAGCTGTAGTAGTTGCTAAGTCCGTAGTTTTCAAGTGTAGTTAAACATCTTTGAGCAGAGACCTCAAATTTTCTAATGTGAAACATAGAAAACCCCAAAGATATAGTGAGACCTCAGAAATTAGGTCACTGAGGCTCCACACGTCTTACAAAAACCAGATGAGTGTATTTTAATGACTATGAAGCCAGTCGTCAATTTCCAAAAAAGGAGTAAAACAACTCTATTTTGAAGTACCAGGTGCATACCAACCCGTACTCTATTTTGAAGTTAAAGTACAAACTATTAATTATTCAATAAATTTTCATGACGTGCGACGGTGGACTTAAATCCGAGACCTTTAGCGTCAGACATTAATCACTCTATCACTCTAACTCACGCACACTTTATTATTCAATACTATATACTCTATTTTCACTATTTGAAAATATTAAATTATAAATTTTAGTTAATCAATATATAATTATAAGTATATTATAGTAAATAATTAACTTTTTGTTTTTTTATTGTACTATTTTATTTTATTTAATAGCTATTTAATTTTTTTGCGTATTTGATTTAAGGAAAAGTAGGAAAATAACACTATGGATTAAAAAGTCTAATTCTAGAACAATTTATAAGAAGTTACAAAAATAGCATTGTGCCCTTCTTACCCCAATTTCACATTTGTGAAATCACATGAGTACAATATGTGAAAACATAAATGTGTTCATGTGCTTTCACACAAAATACATTTGTAAAATCATAATTATGTGAAAATCACACGTATAATATGCAAATTAACATTTTATCAGCATAATATGTGAAAGCACATAGAATAACATGTGAATTCACATTTTAGAAAATGTGCAAATGAAAACAGAAAAAAGCATAAATGTCCAGAAATGTTTTTTTTTTTTCCTTTTTTTCCAAAATGTGCTAGTATAATTAATCTTTTTAGCCTTAAAATGCTATTTTCCTATATTTCTCTTTAATTTATGTCAACAAAAAGAATAATGAAAAAAAAACATAATATTAGATTTTAGATTCATATCACTTACAATGACAAAGAAGAATATACTTCATATATGTTGATATATATATATATATATATATATATTATATATATATTAAATTGCAAACTTTTTCCTATTACTTATTCAATAATTGTGATATGTTAGTATTAGGATAGAGATGTGGTGAAAATAGATGTTATATAATACTCCCTTCGTCCACATTAATGTGGACCTTCCATAGATGAAAATAATCCAACTTAAAATATTACTTCCTCCGTCCACGAAATGATTGCCACATTATAGACGATACAAGTTTTAAAAAAATGGGTGGTAGTAGTGAATAATAACGAGTATTGTTGTGAGTGAAGTAAGGATCTCACAATAAATGCGAGTGAAATAATAAGAAGTATAAGGTTAAATATAATGTATCATGTAGGTCCTGAAGGGACTTAAATGACAAAAGTGATAACTATTTCGTAGACAGAGGGTGTACATTTTTACCCTTTTTTTTCCCTTTATTTGTATTTTTCATTTAAGGTAAAAGAATACGAACACATTCTCAACCCACAATACCACCCACTCTCACATTCTTAAAATCTATCACTTTTTTCCGACCACAGAGGGTATACATCTTAATGCATATTTATCACATCGGTAATGCATACACATTCTAATGCATAAACTGCAATAACTTAAGGCAATAATATTATAATGCAAAATTACAGTAACTTAATGCATCGTTGAATCGGAGTCATTGATCAATAAAGATTAAAGATCCATATTTATTCTCAATTCTCACCTAATCCTCTTCCAGTAGGATTAATTATAAAACTAATAAAAATTACAAATAGAGTAATATATGGTTGGATAATATTTCTAAAAATAGAGTATAAAGAACTGGATTTTAGAGTATAGAGTACAACAAAATAGAGTTTATAACCATAAGCATACTTACACATGTTTCTAAGGAATGTGTCTTGAGATGTTACTCCCTTTTCAGAAAATTGTGTACCATTTTGAGTCTATTCTAGGCCTTGCTTCCTACTCGTTCCTTTCCTTCCACACCATTTCTTCAGTACGAAACCAAATATGAAACACAGATCTTAAGATTTTAGATCGGAATATGTAAATAGGATGAGATAATATTGCCAAAGTTCGACGTTCCAAAACCAGCTAGGTTGTTGTCCTTTTTCTTTGCGGGAGACAATGTAAAGGTTCGATCCAACAAGCAAGTGCAAGATACAGCTAAACAGGGATGGGTTACCTTCCATTACATTATTTAACAAACAGTATAGTAGATTGATCCGGTAGGAATAGAGAAGACACAACCATTTGCTAAACCAGAGAAGATTTACATTGATCTGATTACAAAAGATATCTCTAACCAATGCGATTTTTACAGTAACCTGGTTGAATTTCTATAGAAATTTGATTATATACCACAATATCTTGGTAGTAATTATGACCTATCCTTGAGATGGAATAAACTAATCAGCTAATCCTGCGTGTCATTTTTGGCTAGGTATGGCAAAGGGAAGCAGAAAACTTGAGGCAACAACTGCAGTATTTGCAAGAAAGTCATAGGTAAGCCCACTAGACATCATGTTACATATAGAAATCCGATTCAAATTCCTCTGCAGAGACCTTTTACAGATAGCGATATGAGCAAAGTATTTGTAGGCAACAGAAAGGCAGATGATAATATAGACCATTTATCCTGCACCATATATTGTCGTTTGTTTCTATGCATTATAGTTATTCTGGACAGCATATATCATCCAAGTCATAAAGTGCATAAAAATTGAGGTACAGAAAATGCAATAACTTTATGCTACCCTATCCATTGGAGTTCAAAGTTAGTATTTGCAGCTAATTTCAGTGTTCTAGACTGCATATATCATGAGTCATGCGTCAGAGAGAAAAAGATATGGGAGAAAACATGTCGAAGATGCATATGCATAAGCGCATCTTGTTATAGGCACGTAGAATGCATAAAAAGGTGTAAGCTGCGTATACATTAAATGCATCTTCATGCAAAACTGAGACATTGCAAAAGAAATGTGGATAATGAAATTCAGCTAGGACTTAAATAGGCACACTGCTTCGTGGAAAAGTTGTGATACCTCTCATCTTACATCTCAAACGTCTTGTCTTGCCTCTTCTATTACGCTTGCAGGAAGCTTTTGGGAGAAGAACTTGCTGGATTGAACATCAGAGACCTCCAGAATCTGGAAAATCAACTAGAAATGAGTTTGAAAGGCGTACGTGTGAAAAAGGCAAGTAATGGTCCTGTCTAGCATAACTGTACAGAGAGAGGTCCTCAAATAAGTTGTTTAACTCGTTTATTTTTCTCTCACAGGAACAAACTCTGACTAGTGAAATCAACGAATTAAATCAGAAGGTCTACTTTTGAGAAATTAGCATGATATACTCTCTGTTTTACATTCATAATTAGAATTGGGCATAGCATCATTAATCTTGTAACAGGGAAACTTCATTCATCAAGAGAACATGGAACTTCACAAGAAGATGAATCTTGTTGCCAATGAGAATGCAGAATTACGGAAAAAGGTATAGGCAGGCTATAATTAAGACCCAAATAGAACTTGTACGATAGATAATTTGTAGGCCTTGAATTACAACTAAATCAATTTTTGATTCAGGTTTATGACATGGAAGGCACAAGCGAACGGGAAAGGGTTCCCCACAATATGCACAGCATTAGCAATGGATACGCGTTTATACCTATCAATCTCGAGCTAAGCCAGACTCAAAAGCAGAAAAATAAAGCACCAAAAGATGTGATTAATTTGGGGTAGCTCTATTTATCCCTATTCAATATATATAGCAGTAAGAATGGTTTTAGTCCTTGTTTGTATTATCAAATGACCAGAAAATTTGACTCTTGAAACAGGCTTCAACTACAGCAATGACATGTGGGCAGCACAGAAAATGTGTTTATCAGTTCTATGTCAAGTTGTCCTACAATTCAAAGAGTGAATGACTCCACACGTTTAGAAACATTAAGGATTGCAATATAGTTTTGCATACACATGGTCGTCCTGTTCAGCAAAAACATATGGAAAGACTTGAGATTTTTATGTACATAGTCCCATGATTATGTAATAATGGCTGAAGGTGGAAGCATGTAAAATTTAAGATTAATTCGAGCTAATGGTGTGGTAATTGATCTCACCAATTGTAGTCCCTACTAAAGCTTGTTAGGCAAAGATAATATTGATACACAGAAGACATGTCCAAAATTCATGCTTTAGCAAAAGTGAATATTAAAATCGCCATTTGTGGGGAGTGAGGAAGAAAACGGTGAAGTAATAATCCATCAAACATATTGCTAGCAATAATATATTTTCCACTGATGGCATGCAGGCAACAAACCAAACAACAGTTCCTGCAAAAATATAGAGCCTTACCACCAAAAAATCGTATCTTGATTATACATTGTGCAATTTGCGGATGCTTTTGCCAAAGCATATAATGTCCTTTGTTCTAATTTGTTTCATTAAGACCCGACGTCTGGTTGTATCAGCTCATTGCTGAGTCAGCAGAGCACTTCACTGTACAGGAAAATTAGATTTAATATCACACCTACAAAAAATGTAAACTGAAAATCTACACAAAATCACTCGTATGCTTGACAGTTAACCGATGGCTGCAATGACAAAAACCAATTAAGTAACATAATAAATATGTAGCATATAAGTATGTATTAAGTTTGTAGCCCACCAGAGGTAAAAAATCATAAAACTATAATTGTATACTACATATCTTTTACCCAGTTCACATGCTTACCTATATAATTTATGAATAGGAGCATCAAAGAGCAGGAGGCATTAAAGTAATTGATAAATACCACTAAGTTTGTATTTAGAATGAAGACTTGAGGATAATTTATCCAAAGCAGCAGATTAACTGTTGGCTGTTCGGATATATAGATTGTAAACCTATCACTCTCGTTTTAAACTAATCTTTAAGTGATTCGGATTAAATTCCATATCCACTATAATTTGGATTCCATCTTCCCATCCAAAAGCAACCCTATGCAAGTGCAAATTCAAAAGCAATATTTATAGGTGATGAGTTTAACTATCCATTAATAAAGTGTCTACACTATGAGTTGTAAGAATCTATGGACAAAAGAGCGATAAAACCAGAAAGAATTTATCTCAAACCGTGGATGAGAATTTTCTGTCTACATGTGGTACTTGGTGTCTGACATTTAAAGTTAGATGAACTTGGCCAAGAAATGTTGCATCTTCTTTAGGTCAAGCCTGACTAGTTTTCATCAAGGCCCCTTGAGCTAGGTCTATATTAGTAGCGTCCTCAATAGGAACACTTTTCTCCTGTGGCAAATCATATAAATAGCACATTAGTGTAGTTTCATTATCAACATATAACAAATCACAAAGAGCTACTAAGTAAATTGGATAAGAGGCTTGACAAGATAAAAGTTACAAAATGGATCAGCATACTTCATGCATCCTCCACAATTTTTGTTTATCGTAGGAAGACTTCATTGCCTACTACTAACCATAATGCTATGGACTGGTAATGTAGGAAGACTTCATTGCCTTAAAGAAAATTGCCATCAAATGTTTATCTAATCACTTTTTTTCACAGATAATGTAGTGTCGAGTGTTGTATACCTCTTATCCTATTAGTCAATGTTCACCTTTTCCCATCACTTGATTCTCAACAAATTACCCTTAATGTCAAAAATTAACATACAAGATAATCACCTATGCTATGAGCTAGGACACTGATATTTACGCAATCACGCCCTTCAGAATTTTGCCAACATAAGATTCAATCATCAGATTACAATGAACTCGGCCCTGGTTGAAGAGTGAAGGCATATGTTTATTCAAATTTTCATCTCATACTCAAGGACAGATGACCGCTATGTTTAATAATGTTATAATAATTATGCAAATTGCCAAATAAATACCACACTATTTAGCTTACTTTAATAGGTTGTTCGACATGAACTTCATTACAACAACGGACATCATATAATTTCAGTAAAAGAATACAAAAAAAAGGGAACATCAAAATGTTGGTGCATGTGACCTTGATAAAATAACAATTAAGATGCTAAGAATATGTATTTAGAAAAGGAAAACAAACAATGAGAGAGTTCAATTTTAAGGAATCCTGGCCACAAAAATGAGATATCGAAGCTATTTAGCTAACACCTAGCCACTTACGATATAACAATCACCAACAACATAATCCTTAGTGAAAACAATCAAAGTTTAGTCAGAGAAAAAGAGATATGGTATCACGGAATGATAAATTCACAGTAATTGAACAACTATGCATAACCATGAGAACTTTGATGATCAGAGCTAAGATCCATGAATAAAATAATAAAAGAAACAAGATTCTTAATCTCTACCTTATTTACAGTGGACACGGTCACCATGGCTTCAAGGAGGAACCACACTAAAAAACTGAAACTACAACATCAAACACCATTTGTTAACACTATGAGTTCAACAAAGTCAAGATTCGTACTTCTTTATTCACCTTATAGACAGTGGGACAGTAGATTTTGGCTTCAAAAACTTTATACTCCTTCATGATTTCGATAAGCAAATAGAAAGCGGGTATAATTAATACCAGAAACAATATTCAATAAATCAAAATGAACAAATGAAAACAATGACCAAAAACAACTATACAAAAAGAGAAATAAATGATCAGATACCTCTACATAAATAATTTGCTTTTGCTTATGACAAAAAAATCATGAAGATTGTATATGAAAACACAGGAAACATGTAATTACCTTCTTATAACAAGAACTCATTGAAAACAACAGAATGCAATGCATGTACGTCAAACATAAGCCAAACTAAATTCTCCTCAAACAGATGAACAAAATGATCCGATCAAGAACCCAGAATAATATGAACAAAATAAAAACACAAAAGCCAAAGTAGAGGCCACGGAAGAGGAAGAGAGAATAAAAGACCTTTGAAGTTGGAAGGAAGAAAAGAAGAATGTCAAAGCAAACGAGAATCACCCACTCCTTTGAGATTCTTTTAAACACATAGCACCTAATTACATGTAAATCTGGATGCGTAATCGCAGCTTCTCGATAAAGGAGAAGTGTTGAATTGAATGCTTTTGGCATAGTTTTGATAGAAGTTGTACCTGAGCAGGCATATAGGAATGAAGAGAGAGAAGAAAATATCTATGACCATAAACTACGTAACAAGTTTTTTAATCTAAATAAGCCATTTGGGATTCGGTGTTTCCGGTGTTTATATGAGCCATTAGCATCAACCACCTGGACAAATCATTTCATCATAATAATAAATTAATAAAAAGTACCAAGCCTCCATATCGAGAGGTGATTATACTAATTGCTAAGTGAGCACTTTTTATGGGGAATTCATAATAAGTACTCCCACCGTTCCTTGGGGTTTTGCAGTCGTAACTTTTTATGGGGAATTCATCCGCTGCAGTGGTATTACTAGACTTGAAATACTAAAAAGCGTGATTTAATGATTGGTGGTGTTGAGTTAGATTTAGGTTGATATTTTTATTATAATGGGATTGAGTAAGACCTAGGTTGAAGCACTGACAAACATGATTTTAATGATTGAATAAATTTATTTTGTTGTTATTTTTATTTGTAATAAATATTATAAAAAATTACTACTTTATTAAATTAAAAAATTAATAAATGATAATTTTATTGAATTTAAAAAAAATACAATGACTAAAAAAAATACAATAATTAAGAAATAAATTAAACACAACAACTACTCGCAAAGTAGAGGATCAAAACGTGCCCAAATCTCTTCAATCATATCCTCCATAAGGCGGTCGTGGGCACGTGCATCCTGAATCAGACTCGTCACTATTTGGTAAAGCTCCGTGGCTCGCCGAGCCAACTGCACACGTCGGCGGCGACGCTCCTCTGCCTCTTCATGATTGTAGCTCGCACCTGACCAACTCATTATTTTTTTTTTAAGAGTGAATTTGTATGATGAATGAATTGGATGAATTGGTGTGGTGGTGTGGTAAGATGAAGGGTATATATAGTGAAAAATGAAGGGCTGCCGTTGTATAGCCGTTGCTGGTGAATTGTATATAGTCGTTGCTCATTTTTAATTTTTTCTTATTCAGAAAAAAAAAATTACATCGGACCAATGGGGACACGCCACGTGTCCCCATGTTGCTGACTGGCGGAGTCGAAGGGTGTGTCGATATTTAGACCCAGCCTTCGACACACCCTTCGACCTAAGGCTGAGTCTAACGCCCACTATAGCCTCAACCCAGGGGTGTGTCGAGTGGAGGTTGCGTCGAGCCCTTCGACCCAACCCTTCGACCCCTCCACAAGCACCCCGTAGTACATGCTCTAATAAGTACTCCCACCATTCCTTGGGGTTTTGTAGTCGTA
Organism: Schizonepeta tenuifolia; assembly: GCA_029490685.1. Taxonomy (NCBI): domain Eukaryota; kingdom Viridiplantae; phylum Streptophyta; class Magnoliopsida; order Lamiales; family Lamiaceae; genus Schizonepeta; species Schizonepeta tenuifolia. Next base: position 37,250,636 of record CM055957.1, on the reverse strand, counting down.
ACTTTTTATGGGGAATTCATAATAAGTACTCCCACCATTCCTTAGGGTTTTGTAGTGGTAGATACGGAAATTAAGAATAAAAAGTAAAAAGATAGAAAGAAATATTTTGAAAGATTAATTATTTTCTTATTTGAACATTAGACAAGATGAGCGTCACGTCCATTTAAGGAATATGTACACCCAGAGAGTAGTATTTTATTTAACTTTTTATATTGTATTTTTTATCTAGTACCATAGAAAATATTATTGAAATTATTAAATTGAAAAATTACATAAAAATTAATGTCAAATTGTTTATTTATTTATATCTTTAAAGTTAAGTGGGAAAACAACAAACCATACTTTGATATTTATGTAATTTTTCAATTTAATGATCTCATTAACATTTTCTATTGTATTTGATTAAAATTTAATATTAAAATTTAATAAATAATATTAATATCAACAAATCAAAAATGATGCTAACTGGAGGACAGTAGCATATCGCATCTCTCACCATGTCCACATAAGTATAAAATCCACAATATTTCACCTAAAATCAATCATATTTAACTCATGTAAAAATATTAATTATTTTTATTTATTACTACTTCTTTTGTTCACGATAGTTAGTCTCATTTGATTTTCTTTTTGAGCCGTTAATGATAAGTGTGGTCTTTTCATTAATGAAATATT